>CM059794.1:44653632-44668632 GCA_030435695.1 Brachymystax lenok tsinlingensis | reverse complement strand
CCAGATTACTGACTGATACTGTATCTATAAAATCTACCTACAGTACTGAACTAAAAATAACAAAACATTGCATGCTAGCACTGTATTTAACCTACTGTAATGTCATTAATGATTTATGGGAAGCTACCCTAAATTAGGTAAGAGAGAGAGAGAGAGAGAGAGAGAGAGAGAGAGAGAGAGAGAGAGAGAGAGTGTGACTGACTGACTGACTGTAAATTTTGCCTCCGGTGCTGCATCCCGGGTCCAGTCTGACTCACCCTATTCCCTTTATAGTGCACAACCTTTGACCAGGGCCCATGGGGGATAGGGTGCAATTGGGACAATCCTCTGATCTCCGGCATTCAGCCACTCTGTCTCCTCTGGTTCTGTGTAGTGACACATTAGAAGTGGATTATAAGGCATTATGAAGGATGTTATAATGCATTATTATTATGTACTTTATATAAAGTGTTACCACATTTTTGCTGGATAATAATTTGAATATGGAAATACAGCACGTCAGTGCAGCTTTCGCTGAACAACAGAACAGTTCACACAGAGCTTCAGGTCAAAAGGACATTAGGTCTCCCTCTTGTGTCCACAACTGAACATGGACAGTTAGACACCAGGACAGGAAGTGAGACACCAGGACAGGAAGTTAGATTGAGAACATAGGGACACAGCCATACGTTCTCAGTTGCCATTCTCTGTTCTTACTGGTATGCTTCCCTTCATAGATTTAAGAAGAAATGACTGGTGTAAACCATATGGTGGAAACTCCCTCTAGCCCAGGATTGCACCAATCTAATGTTTATAAGTGTATTGGGATGACTGTTAATTTGGGGAGATTAGGGGAATGACAGAGTGTTTTAGTTTAATTTGGGGAGATTAGGGGAATGACAGAGTTTTAGTTTAATTTGGGGAGATTAGGGGAATGACAGAGTGTTTTAGTTTAATTTGGGGAGATTAGGGGAATGACAGAGTGTTTTAGTTTAATTTGGGGAGATTAGGGGAATGACAGAGTTTTAGTTTAATTTGGGGAGATTAGGGGAATGACAGAGTTTTAGTTTAATTTGGGGAGATTAGGGAATGACAGAGTGTTTTAGTTTAATTTGGGAGATTAGGGAATGACAGAGTTTTAGTTTAATTTGGGGAGATTAGGGAATGACAGAGTGTTTTAGTTTAATTTGGGGAGATTAGGGGAATGACAGAGTGTTTTAGTTTAATTTGGGGAGATTAGGGGAATGACAGAGTTTTAGTTTAATTTGGGGAGATTAGGGGAATGACAGAGTGTTTTAGTTTAATTTGGGGAGATTAGGGGAATGACAGAGTTTTAGTTTAATTTGGGGAGATTAGGGGAATGACAGAGTGTTTTAGTTGACTGAAACCTTGAGACTGACACCAACATGGTTGTCTAGCTTCACTGCCTAACTAGCCGCATTAAATCCCCTTCTACAAATCCATCATGAAACATTGACAGAAGGATTCTCATTCTAGTCATTCTATTTCTATGGCTAGTCCTGTCCTGTGGTTTATTCAGCCTGGCTATGGATTGACTGGAGTACCGCTAGCTGTCTTAAAGCAGCAATCTGAAGTTGTTTTGTTATCGCCCCAAGGCATCTCCGTTTACGGGTCCTCTATTAGACCCAAACCCATACAGTCAGTGTGTTTACTGTGTGTTTCCCATTGAGGAACTGCCCGGCCATTTACACTCAAACTGCAAACAAAGACAGAGACATTTCTGTCCCACCTGATGCTTCAAGCCCGAGACCAGGTTATCTCTGTGTTGTACTTCCACGGGTTATCTCTGTGTTATACTTCCACGGGTTATCTCTGTGTTGTACTTCCACGGGTTATCTCTGTGTTGTACTTCCACGGGTTATCTCTGTGTTGTACTTCCACGGGTTATCTCTGTGTTGTACTTCCACGGGTTATCTCTGTGTTGTACTTCCACGGGTTATCTCTGTGTTGTACTTCCACGGGTTATCTCTGTGTTGTACTTCCACGGGTTATCTCTGTGTTGTACTTCCACGGGTTATCTCTGTGTTGTACTTCCACGGGTTATCTCTGTGTTGTACTTCCACGGGTTATCTCTGTGTTGTACTTCCACGGGTTATCTCTGTGTTGTACTTCCACGGTTATCTCTGTGTTGTACTTCCATCGGTTATCTCTGTGTTGTACTTCCACGGTTATCTCTGTGTTGTACTTCCATCGGTTATCTCTGTGTTGTACTTCCACAGGTTATCTCTGTGTTGTACTTCCACTGGTTATCTCTGTGTTGTACTTCCACGGTTATCTCTGTGTTGTACTTCCATCGGTTATCTCTGTGTTGTACTTCCACGGTTATCTCTGTGTTGTACTTCCATCGGGTTATCTCTGTGTTGTACTTCCACGGGTTATCTCTGTGTTGTACTTCCACGGGTTATCTCTGTGTTGTACTTCCACGGGTTATCTCTGTGTTGTACTTCCACGGGTTATCTCTGTGTTGTACTTCCACGGGTTATCTCTGTGTTGTACTTCCACGGGTTATCTCTGTGTTGTACTTCCACGGGTTATCTCTGTGTTGTACTTCCACGGGTTATCTCTGTGTTGTTATAATAATATTTCCAAGTATCTCACCCTCTCACTGGCGATGCCTGTCGTATTCCAGGTTTTCAATCTTTTTGGTGAAAATAGAAGGTACGTTGATTTAAACATGAAACAAAAGGACCCGGGCGAGTTGCTGACTGACAAGGGTGGATCAGTCATCTACAGATGGGGAAAGCACAGTGTAAACGTCCATCAGGACCTGTGTGTTGTTGACAGTCTACTGCTGCTCTACTGTTAGTTCCAAGCGGTCCTGAGGGCATATGCTGTGGCCAAAATGGCACCCTTTTCCCTATGTAGTGCACTACTTTTGACCAGAGCCCCATGGGCCTTGGTTAAAAAAGGTCACTATATAGGGAATAGGGTCCCATTTTGAATGTTACCATTTAAACTCAGCAAAAAAAAAAGGAACGTCCCTTTTTCAGGACCCTGTCTTTAAAAGATAATTGGTAAAAATCCAAATAACTTCACAGATCTTCATTGTAAAGGGTTTAAACACTGTTTCCCATGCTTGTTCAATGAACCATAAACAATTAATGAACATGCACCGGTCGTTAAGACACTAACAGCTTACAGACGGTAGGCAATTAAGGTAACAGTTATGAAAACTTAGGACACTAAAGAGGCCTTTCTACTGACTCTGAAAAACACCAAAAGAAAGATGCCCAGGGTCCCTGCTCATCTGTGTGAACGTGCCTTAAGCATGCTGCAAGGAGGCATGAGGACTGCAGATGTGGCCAGGGAAATAAATAAATTGCGTACTGTGAGACGCCTAAGACAGCGCTACAGGGAGACAGGACAGACAGCTGATCGTCCTCACAGTGGCAGACCACGTGTAACAACACCTGCACAGGATCGGTACATCCGAACATCACACCTGTGGGACAGGTACAGGATGGCAACAGCAACTGCCAGAGTTACACCATGAACATCTCACAGCGAGAACTGGCAAATGTGGTGCAGTCCATGAGGAGGAGATGCACTGCAGTACTTAAAAACTTCTTAGGGAGCAGAGGGGCGCTGTCGCCCCACCTACGACAACATCCGGAAAAATGCAGAGCGCCAAATTCAAAATACAAAAGTAGTAATATTAAACATTCATGAAAATACAAGTGTTGCACACTCTTCAAAAGCTTAGAATATTGGTAATCTCACAGCGTTGTCAGATTTCAAAAACGCTTTACGGCAAAAGCATAGCATTTGATTGTCTGAGGACAGCGCCCCGCACACATATTCAATTAGCATAATAACATAACCAGCACGGGGTGTCACAAAACTCAGAAATAGTGATCAAATAAATTGCTTACCTTTAAAGATCTTCATCTGACGGCAATCCGAAGGGTCCCAGCAACACAATAAATGTTCAATTTGTTCTAAAAAGTCCCTCTTAATGTCGTAAAAACTCCATTTGGTTGGCGAGTTTTGTTCAGAAATCCACCTTCTCACTCGTCCAATATACATTCAAAAGACATTGAAAGCGCAAGAAACATACCTATAAACTTTGTCCAAACAACTCAAACAACGTTTCTAATCGATCCTTAGGGACACTAATATGTATATTAACGATAATATTTCACACGGATAATATCCTGGGCGATAGAAAAGGCAAAAAACGAAGCACGCTCTCTCTGTCACGCGCCAAAGAGAGAAGTCACTTCCTTAGTCTACTTACCAAAACATCTCTTTCTCCTTCATTTTTCAAAATAAAAGCCTGAAACCTTGTCTAAAGACTGTTGACATCTAGTGGAAGCCATAGGTACTGCAATCTGGGAGCTGGATCCCCCTCCTTTCTATAGCATGTCAATGGAAAAAGTTAACAGTTTTAGAAACTTCAGAGGGTTTTCTATCCAATACTACCAGTTATATGCATATCCTAGCTTCTGGGCCTGAGGAACAGGCATTTTACTTTGGGCACGCCAGACTCTCCAAACCTCCGAACACTGCCGCCGCTCCCTAACAGGTGCAGCTGGTGGCCACACCAGATACTGACTGTTACTTTTTATTTTGACCCCCCCTTTTGTTCAGGGACACATTATTCCATTTCTGTTAGTCACATGTCTGTGGAACTTGTTCAGTTTATGTCTCAGTTGTTGAATCTTATGTTCATACAAATATTTACACATGTTAAGTTTGCTGAAAATAAATGCAGTTGACAGTGAGAGGACATTTCTTTTTTGCTGAGTTTATATATTTATCTCACCTACCTCAATAATGAGAGACAGGAGTTTGTCTACAATAGACTGTCAGTTAATCAATGTCTTATGTATCCTGTCTGGATCTCAGCTATTACATTCATCTGGCTGAAGGAACACAGCTGTTCCCTCCTCTTCATCTGGCTGAAGGAACACAGCTTTTCCCTCCTCTTCATCTGCCTGAAGGAACACAGCTCTTCCCTCCTCTTCATCTGCCTGAAGGAACACAGCTGTTCCCTCCTCTTCATCTGCCTGAAGGAACACAGCTGTTCTCCCTCCTCTTCATCTGCCTGAAGGAACACAGCTGTTCCCTCCTCTTCATCTGCCTGAAGGAACACAGCTGTTCCCTCCTCTTCATCTGGCTGAAGGAACACAGCTGTTCCCTCCTCTTCATCTGGCCGAAGGAACACAGCTGTTCCCTCCTCTTCATCTGGCCGAAGGAACACAGCTGTTCCCTCCTCTTCATCTGGCCGAAGGAACACAGCTGTTCCCTCCTCTTCATCTGGCCGAAGGAACACAGCTGTTCCCTCCTCTTCATCTGGCCGAAGGAACACAGCTGTTCCCTCCTGAATACTGGGCCTATTCTCTATATAGTGTCCCAAATGGCACCCTTTTCTCTATATAGTGTCCCAAATGGAATCCTATTCTCTATATAGTGTCCCAAATGGAATCCTATTCTCTATATAGTGTTCCAAATGGAATCCTATTCTCTATATAGTGTCCCAAATGGAATCCTATTCTCTATATAATGTTCCAAATGGAATCCTATTCTCTATATAGTGTTCCAAATGGAATCCTATTCTCTATATAGTGTCCCAAATGGAATCCTATTCTCTATATAATGTTCCAAATGGAATCCTATTCTCTATATAATGTTCCAAATGGAATCCTATTCTCTATATAGTGTTCCAAATGGAATCCTATTCTCTATATAGTGTCCCAAATGGAATCCTATTCTCTATATAATGTTCCAAATGGAATCCTATTCTCTATATAATGTTCCAAATGGAATCCTATTCTCTATATAGTGTTCCAAATGGAATCCTATTCTCTATATAGTGTCCCAAATGGAATCCTATTCTCTATATAATGTTCCAAATGGAATCCTATTCTCTATATAGTGTCCCAAATGGAATCCTATTCTCTATATAATGTTCCAAATGGAATCCTATTCTCTATATAGTGTCCCAAATGGAATCCTATTCTCTATATAATGTTCCAAATGGAATCCTATTCTCTATATAGTGTTCCAAATGGAATCCTATTCTCTATATAGTGTCCCAAATGGAATCCTATTCTCTATATAATGTTCCAAATGGAATCCTATTCTCTATATAGTGTTCCAAATGGAATCCTATTCTCTATATAGTGTCCCAAATGGAATCCTATTCTCTATATAGTGTCCCAAATGGAATCCTATTCTCTATATAGTGTTCCAAATGGAATCCTATTCTCTATATAGTGTCCCAAATGGAATCCTATTCTCTATATAATGTTCCAAATGGAATCCTATTCTCTATATAGTGTTCCAAATGGAATCCTATTCTCTATATAGTGTCCCAAATGGAATCCTATTCTCTATATAATGTTCCAAATGGAATCCTATTCTCTATATAATGTTCCAAATGGAATCCTATTCTCTATATAGTGTTCCAAATGGAATCCTATTCTCTATATAGTGTCCCAAATGGAATCCTATTCTCTATATAATGTTCCAAATGGAATCCTATTCTCTATATAATGTTCCAAATGGAATCCTATTCTCTATATAGTGTTCCAAATGGAATCCTATTCTCTATATAGTGTCCCAAATGGAATCCTATTCTCTATATAATGTTCCAAATGGAATCCTATTCTCTATATAGTGTTCCAAATGGAATCCTATTCTCTATATAGTGCATTACTTTTGACCAGACCCCTATGGGGCCTCGCCAAAAATACTGCACTTTAACGGGATTTGGGTGCCATTTGAGACAGAGACGGCATATGAGTAAACATGTCTTTGGAGTGGGTTGTCTGGAATCTATCCATTCATTCACGCCTTATGTGATTTATTCTGCTTAGAGAGACTTTGAGGTCTGGCAGGTTTTGAGAGAGAGAGAGAGAGAGAGAGAGAGAGAGCTGTGTGAGTGTCTGTGCTTTGTTGATCTCACCTGAAATTAGACCCTTGTGGGAACCTGCATCATCAGAGCACAGAGGTGGGTAGAAGGGGCCCCTATGGTAAATAGGAACCTATACCCTACTGGAGTGGTAAATATGAACCATGATGTGAGAAACTATACCCCACTGAAGTGGTAAATATGGAACTATACCCCACGGGAGTGGAAAATAGGAACCATGAAATTAGAAAAATATACCTTACTGGAGTTGTTTTTCAAAAAGACACACAACCTCCTGAAGGAGATATGTTAGACGTAATCAGATTTTGTGTCTGTTTGTTTGGGAAAATCCACTTCACTTGATTATTTTCCGATTGCTCCCCTATGTTGACAGCTGTGAAAGTAGCGACAGTTATAGGTCAGCTCTGTATGCAGCCCAGCCATACCTCTTCTCATAGGCTACACTTATCTATCACCCAATCAGCTAACAATAGTCATCGAAATTGTTACAAGTTCATAGAAAGTAATTGTAATAAATGCAACAGTTGGAAAATGAAGATATTCCCAACGTTCAGATTTTTTTTATTATCGATCAGATATTGGCTCAATCATAGCATATATAACATTTTACTGGCACGGACAAATAATGAATGGTCCTAACACACCAAGACTGTTGTGAAGAGGGCACAACACCACGTTTTCACCTTCAGGAGACTGAAAAGATTTGGCATGGGTCCCCGGATCCTCAAAATGTTCTACAGCTGCACCATCGAGAGCATCCTGACTGGTTGCATCACCGCCTGGTATGGCAACTGCTCGGCATCTGACCGTAAGGCACTACAGAGGGTAGTGCGTACGGCCCAGTACATCACTGGAGCCAAGCTTCCTGATATCCAGGACCTCTACACCAGGCGGTGTCAGAGGAAGGCCCTAAAAATTGTCAAAGACGCCAGCCACCCCAGTCATAGACTGTTCTCTCTACTACCGCATGGCAAGCAGTACTGGAGCGCCAAGTCTGGGACCAAAGGGCTCCTTAACAGCTTCTACCCCCAAGCCATTAGACTGCTGAACAATTAATCAGAAGGCCACTCGGACTATCTACATCGATGCATAGTCACTTTACAAATTACCTCGACTATCCTGTACATTGACTCGTACCGGTACCCCCTGTATATAGCCTCCACATTGACTCGGTACTGGTACCCCCTGTATATAGCCTCCACATTGACTCGGTACTGGTACCCCCTGTATATAGCCTCCACATTGACTCGGTACTGGTACCCCCTGTATATAGCCTCCACATTGACTCGGTACTGGTACCCCCTGTATATAGCCTCCACATTGACTCAGTACTGGTACCCCCTGTAAATAGCCTCCACGTTGACTCAGTACTGGTACCCCCTGTATATAGCCTCCACATTGACTCGGTACTGGTACCCCCTGTATATAGCCTCCACATTGACTCAGTACTGGTACCCCCTGTAAATAGCTTCCACATTGACTCGGTACTGGTACCCCCTGTATATAGCCTCCACATTGACTCAGTACTGGTACCCCCTGTATATAGCCTCCACGTTGACTCGGTACCGGTACCCCCTGTATAGAGCCTCCACATTGACTTGGTACCGGTACCCCCTGTATAAGGATTTTGCTGGGAATTCAGGTATTCATTGTATTCTCAAATGTCACTTTTCTTCTTAGAATGCCCTCATATATACATGTTCTGATTGTACTCGTTTTTTATATATTTTTATATATGTTGGCTTCATTTATAAATTGATATTTATATTGCTTCACTGCATATATGAATACATTAACTAAAGGGGTGGAAAATGGCTGCAACCACCAATCACCTGCACTGTCTAGACCAACCACTAATCACCTGCTCTGTCTAGACCAATCACCTGCTCTGTCTAGACCAACCACTAATCACCTGCTCTGTCTAGACCAATCACCTGCACTGTCTAGACCAACCACTAATCACCTGCTCTGTCTAGACCAACCACCAATCACCTGCTCTGTCTAGACCAACCACCAATCACCTGCTCTGTCTAGATCAACCACCAATCACCTGCTCTGTCTAGACCAACCACCAATCACCTGCTCTGTCTAGACCAACCACTAATCACCTGCTCTGTCTAGACCAACCACCAATCACCTGCTCTGTCTAGACCAACCACTAATCACCTGCTCTGTCTAGACCAACCACTAATCACCTGCTCTGTCTAGACCAATCACCTGTTCTGTCTAGACCAACCACCAATCACCTGCTCTGTCTTGACCAACCACCAATCACCTGCTCTGTCTGGACCAACCACCAATCACCTGCACTGTCTAGACCAACCACCAATCACCTGCTCTGTCTGGATGTGACGTTAGATCCCCAACGCAGCGGTAGCTTTCTTATATATGCAACACAAAGACAATGTATTCCTTTGAGCCCATTTCAGCCATTACCAGGGTGTGTTAGACAGGTCATTACAAGCATTTCCACAGTTGTAACATAAACTGGACAAAACAACAGGCACAGCCAAGAGTATGAAAGAGTCGCTGGAGTAAAATTAAAGTACTCCATCCAGAGAGATTTAAGCGGATTTTGCCTCCAACAGGAAATTGATGGCTGAAAAAGACAGATCTGGAAGTGGGGGAATGTGTGCGTGTTGTTATTGTTGCATGTTATGCAAAAATTCAAATTTTGTTTCATTTTAATTCCTCACATTTATCAGTATTTACATGATTTTAGGTTTGCAGCACTTATCCTTAATCCATGTTTGTGACCAAACAGTTTAGTTTTCTGAGGCTGTGCATCCCAAATGGAACCCTATCCCCTATCCAGCTCTGGTCAACAGTAGTGCACTATATAGGGAATAGGGTGCCATTTGGGACGCAGACCCTCATTGACAGTTCAGCCTTCAGGCTGAAGCAGCTTGTATTAGTTGGACACTTCCCCCAGATCATCGCCCCAGACAGGAAATGAGAACGTGGGCTCCTGATGTCACCGACTCACCCCTGGGTGGAATGTTGGGTCGAACTTGGGGTGGCGGAGGGGCTGTGGGATGGGGAGGCCTGGAACGTTTTTTTAAGGGGTGGGGGCTGGAGGGGTCGAGTAGAGGGGTAGTGGCAAGGGCTGGTGGGAGGCAGGTTGCAGGTTGATGGGCTCAGAGGCTGGGGTGGGTGTGAAGGTTGTGGAAACAAAGGATAGGCCGGATCGGGCTGCGGTCGGCTCAGGATCGGGCTGCGGTCGGCTCAGGGTCGGGCTGCGGTCGGCTCAGGATCGGGCTGCGGTCGGCTCAGGGTCGGGCTGCGGTCGGCTCAGGGTCGGGCTGCGGTCGGCTCAGGATCGGGCTGCGGTCGGCTCAGGGTCGGGCTGCGGTCGGCTCAGGGTCGGGCTGCGGTCGGCTCAGGGTCGGGCTGCGGTCGGCTCAGGGTCGGGCTGCGGTCGGCTCAGGGTCGGGCTGCGGTCGGCTCAGGGTCGGGCTGCGGTCGGCTCAGCTTCGGGCTGCGGTCGGCTCAGGGTCGGGCTGCGGATGAGAGGGGGGAGAAATCCTATGTCCAACTCAAGTCAGAGCGGTTCAAATATAATATAATGGAGAAATTACAACTTTGGTCTCAGATTTTCATATGGGCAATCCAACATGGGAGATGGGGGTGGGCTCAGAGGGTTTCAGAAGGCTGGGGTTGGGAAGCACCACTGGGTTGGAGGCCTGGGGGAGTACTGAGCGCCATCAGGGGAGGGGCTGGGGTTGGAAAGCACCATTGGGTTGGAGGCCTGGGGGAGTACTGAGCGCCATCAGGGGAGGGGGCTGGGGTTGGAAAGCACCATTGGGTTGGAGGCCTGGGGGAGTACTGAGCGCCATCAGGGGAGGGGGCTGGGGTTGGAAAGCACCATTGGGTTGGAGGCCTGGGGGAGTACTGAGCGCCATCAGGGGAGGGCTGGGGTTGGAAAGCACCACTGGGTTGGAGGCCTGGGGGAGTACTGAGCGCCATCAGGGGAGGGCTGGGGTTGGAAAGCACCATTGGGTTGGAGGCCTGGGGGAGTACTGAGCGCCATCAGGGGAGGGGGCTGGGGTTGGAAAGCACCATTGGGTTGGAGGCCTGGGGAGTACTGAGCGCCATCAGGGGAGGGGGGCTGGGGTTGGAAAGCACCATTGGGTTGGAGGCCTGGGGAGTACTGAGCGCCATCAGGGGAGGGGGCTGGGGTTGGAAAGCACCATTGGGTTGGAGGCCTTGGGGAGTACTGAGCGCCATCAGGGGAGGGCTGGGGTTGGGAAGCACCATTGGGTTGGAGGCCTGGGGGAGTACTGAGCGCCATCAGGGGCTGGTGGGTTGAGAGCTTTGGGGAAGGGGTCAAGGGTTGGGCTGGTGGGCTGAGAGAGAGAGATTTGAGGGTTTTTCTCTGGCTAGATCAGAGTTCAGGCTTGTTTACATTACAGTCAGGATAGTTCTCAGAGTCTGTCCGTCGGGCCAAGCTCACTGTGTTCCCAGGCTCCCTGCCTCCTGAGCCCACTACACTGAAAAGAAATACTCCCCCTCTCTCTCTCCCCCTCTCTACCTCCCTATCCCCCTCTCTCCCACCCCCTCTTTCTCCCCCCTCTCTCTCTCTCTCCCCCCTCTCTCTCCCCTCTCTACCTCCCTATCCCCTCTCTCCCACCCCCTCTTTCTCCCCCTCTCTCTCCCTCTCTCCCCTCTCTCTCTTCTCTTCTCCCCTCTCTCTCTCTCTCTCCCTCTTTTCCTTATTTTCCCCCCCTCTCTCCCCTCTCTCCCCTCTCTCTCCCCTCTCTCTCTCTCTCTTCTCCCCTCTCTCTCTCTCCCTCTTTTCCTTATTTCTCTCTCTCCCTCTCTCCTCTCTCCCTCTCTCCCTCTCTCTCCTCTCTCCCCCTCTCTCTCTCTCTCTCTCCCTCTCTCTCTCCCCTCTCCCCTCTCTCCCCTCTCTCTCTCTCTCCCCTCTCTCTCTCTCTCTCTCTCTCTCTCTCTCTCTCTCTCTCTCTCTCTCCCTCTCTCTCCTCTTCTCCCCCTCTCTCTCTCTCTCTCTCTCTCTCTCTCTCTCTATTTTCTCCCCCTCTCCCCTCTCTCCCCTCTCTCTCTTCTCTTCTCCCCCTCTCTCCCTCTCCCCTCTCTCCCCTCTCTCTCTTCTCTTCTCCCCCTCTCTCTCTCTCTCTCTCCTCTTTTCCTTATTTTCTCCCCCTCTCTCCCTCTCTCTCTCCCCCTCTCTCTCTCTCTCTCTTCTCTCTCTCTCTCTCTCTCTCTCTCTCTCTCTCTCTCTTTTCCTTATTTTCTCTCCCCCTCTCTCCCCCTCTCTCTCTTCTCTTCTCCCCCCTCTCTCTCTCTCTCCCTCTCTCTCCCCCTCTCGGTTCTCTTCTGGGTTCTAAGTCAGAGTTGCATTGTAATTCTGTTATTTTCCTTGCTACAGGGACCCTGAGGAAAATATACAATGTGAAACGCAAATTACTGCCAAAGTATTTGTTTCATTGGAACAGACACAGATTCATACACGGCTATATTCAGCTTGCAACTCACTCTTTACTGTAGGCCTGGCCTACATATTGCTTGATGATAAAGTGCTTGACTTTGGGAGGGCTGAATTAAGTTTAAACTATGCGTTAACTAGCTATCCTCTGTACTCAATACTCCTCCTGACATTTTGTCTCCACGTTGAACATAGAAGGAGTTGAATATGCAAAGTCCTAGTTGAAGCTCTCGTCTGTTTGTCTTTTCTGTCTGCCTGCCTGTCTACCTGTCTGTCTCAGTCTGTCTGTCTGCCTGTCTGGACAAGTCCCCGCGACCGTGTCTGGCTAACATCAGATAACATCTGTCTCATATTTAATATCAACATCTTAATGTCTGTGTCTCACATGGCTCTCTGTTCCCTACAGTGGTGGGAAAAAACGATTTGCCCCCTTTTCTGATTAGTGCCATTTGTGCATATTTATGCCCCTGAATGATTTCAGATATTCAACCAAAACCTAATATTATGTAAAGGCAACCTGAGTGAACAAATAAAACAACAATTGGATACCTTATTTAATTACCAAAGTTACGCAACACCCAATTCCCCTGTGTGACAAAGTAATTGCTCCCCCCTTTACTCTCAGTAACTGGTTGTGCCACCTTTAGCTGCAATGACTGCAACCAAAATACTTCCTGTAGATGTTGATCAGTCTCTCACGTCGCTGTGGAGGAATTCTGGCCCGCTCGTCCAACGCGGAACTGCTTGAAGTCAGCGACATTTGTGGCTTTTCAAGCGTGAACTGCTCATTTAAAGTCCTGCTACAACAATCTCTACTCGGGTTTAGGTCTGGACTTGGACCCAAGCCGTTCTGATGTAGACGTGATTGGGTGTTTTTGGATCGTTGTCTTGCTGCATGACCCAGCTGCGTTCCAGCTCACAGACGGATGGCCTGACCTTTTCCTGTAGAATTCCCTGATACAGAGCAGAATTCAATGACGGCAAGTCATCCAGGTCCTGAGGCAGCAAAGCATCCCCAAAACCATCCCACTGCCACCATCATGCTTGACCGTTGGCGTCACAGGAGGCTGCTGAGGTGGAGGACGGCTCATAATGATGTCCGTAACGGAGGCGTCAAAAACACCTGGAAACCATGGAAACCACGTATTTGAGCCTATTCCACCTATTCCGCTCCAGTCGTTACCACGAGTCGTTCTCCTTAATTAAGGTGCCACCAGCCTCCTGTGGTTGGTATGAGGTTCTTACTGTAGAATGATGTGTCGTCCAAAAAAGTTCCACTTTTGACTCATCTGTCCATAAAACAGTCTTCCAGCAGTCTTGCCAGTCACCCAGGTGCTGGCGAAAACCAACCAATGATAGGAGCTCCCTGACGGTTAATCACACCGGACCAATGATAGTATCCTATAGTATGTTATCTATGATATATTATATAGTATGTATCCTATAGTGTCTAAAGTATATTATCTATAGTATAGGATACATACTATAGATAATATACTATAGATAGTATAGGATACATACTATAGATAATATACTATAGGATACATACTATAGATAATATACTATAGATAGTATAGGATACATACTATAGATAATATACTATAGGATACATACTATAGATAATATACTATAGATAGTATAGGATACATACTATAGATACTATACTATAGGATACATACTATAGATAATATACAATCTATAGTATATTATCTATAGTATGTATCCTATAGTATATTATCTATGATATATTATATAGTATGTATCCTATAGTGTCTAAAGTATATTATCTATAGTATAGGATACATACTATAGATAATATACTATAGATAGTATAGGATGCATACTATAGATAATATACTATAGGATACATACTATAGATAATATACTATAGATAGTATAGGATACATACTATAGATAATATACTATAGGATACATACTATAGATAATATACAATCTATAGTATATTATCTATAGTATGTATCCTATAGTATATTATCTATGATATATTATATAGTATGTATCCTATAGTGTCTAAAGTATATTATCTATAGTATAGGATACATACTATAGATAATATACTATAGATAGTATAGGATACATACTATAGATAATATACTATAGGATACATACTATAGATAATATACTATAGATAGTATAGGATACATACTATAGATAATATACTATAGGATACATACTATAGATAATATACAATCTATAGTATATTATCTATAGTATGTATCCTATAGTATATTATCTATGATATATTATATAGTATGTATCCTATAGTGTCTAAAGTATATTATCTATAGTATAGGATACATACTATAGATAATATACTATAGATAGTATAGGATACATACTATAGATAATATACTATAGATACTATAGGATACATACTATAGATAATATACAATCTATAGTATATTATCTATAGTATGTATCCTATAGCATCTATAGTATATTATCTATAGTATATTATCTGTTTTCTTTTGTATCCTATAGTATATATAGTATATTAGCTATAGTATATTATCTATAGTATTTGTCCTATAGTATCTGTAGTATATAATCTATAGTATGTATCCTATAGTATATTATCTGTAGTATATTATATATAGTATGTATCCTATCGTATATTTTCTATGTATGTATCCTATATTATATATAGTATATTATC